>JACSVZ010000004.1:4923641-4948519 GCA_014706295.1 Lycocorax pyrrhopterus obiensis
GCTCTCGTACAACATCCATTATCAGGGCTCATTTTGAAGCTCGGCTGCAGCCGAAGCGTTCAGCATGCTCAGGCATTTTGACCACATCACAAAGGTAATTCTTCTGGCAGTTCCTGAAAAGCAAAGTTTTGCATTTCAACTGTACTCTGAAGAACATGAATGCCACTAGAAAATGAAACCTGCTTTCTTCCCTTACAGGATTATCACGACCACATAGCTGAATTTCAGCAAAGCTCGTTGCCATAATGGATAGCTTATTTGACAAACTATTATCCAAGGTAATGATTTATGAAAATAATTATACGCTCTCTAAATTGCAACTGAAGGTCTCATTGTATACAGTCTAGATGTTTCAAATGGAGTCTTAAACTTTCCTAACCAGGACTCGTTTGAATTTAACTATATAGATGGAAAGCTCTGTGCTGTTCTCATGAATGTGTCTTGTGTTCACATTTGGCACCTGGGTGTCAGTCACCTTCACTCCCAGTAAAAGCAAGTGTTTTGTTGGCTCCTTCAGCAGGAACAGCAATGCTGTGGCTGGCACAGACACTCAGCTGTTTAGGAAGTGCTCTCCTTCCACTGACAGTTCTTGTCTGCAGCCAGGCTCAGCAGGCCCCGTTTCCTGCTCTTTGCGAGTGGGGAGGGCGGCATTTCCGGCAGCTGCGGGAATGGCAGGAAAGCGCTGAGGAGGAAGAGTTTTGGAGGAGAAGGACCAGCCCATCTGGGCTGCAGGCCTGGGGACTGGAGGTCTGTGCTCAGCAGTTCCTGCTCTTGGGGCATTAGTAGCTGTCCCATGAAGTGCTCCTGGCGTGCTTTGGTGTTTGAACAGTGGTGCAGTGTGGTCCTGGGCTGGATCTACTCTGACTCACCTCAGGGTGGAACACACTGAGACACCTCCTTGGCCCACAGATACATAAAGTACATAAAGCTTAGCGTTGTGCTTTGGATCTTAGGGGTTTGGGGAAAAAAAGTAAGCTGTTTCATGACACAAATAAATTATTTTTTTAGTGACAGATTTGATTGATTGGCCTGAGCCAACCTTTTCCTTCAAGGAGCTCATGAGAAGCACAGGAGCACAGGTTGGGGACAGGCTGATGAGAGCTGCTGTGGGACAGTTGCAACAGGCAGCATTTCTGTCTTCCTTGCTGTTTATGTTATTTTATTGTTACTTTATATTATGCTTTTTCATTTCACCTGTTTCTTTGGTCTGTCAAATGGTGCTGCCTAAACTTAAGGGGAAAAAAAAAAAGCCAAAGCATTTGAATTGGGATTCCTCACTCCTGTTGTGTTTACTTTTTTAAAAAATGTGTTTATGATCTTTTCTAAAGACCAAAATGGTCTGCTGGTTTTTGGGGGTTTTGTCCCACATAAAAGTAGCTGTTTTGTGAAGTAACATGGCTTTTTGGCCACTCTATCTCTTGAGAATAAAAGACAAATGCAAGAATTTACATTATTGATACTAAACAAGCGTAGCCCACATCAAAGCAGGAACACAGTTTATGCTCTTGATAGCATTTAGTGAGAACCCATCCCTTACTATCCTTCCATCTTCACAGCCCATTGTCCCTTTGGGAGCTGGCCCAGGATGTAAACTGAGACTGTTCCTGTCCTTTAGAGCTCTTGAAGGCTGAGTGACTGTGCTTGGCCCACATGAATGCAGCACACAGAGTCCAGGAGCAAAGGATGGTTGATGTGCTTCCAGTCCTAGCACCCCCTGTCATTTGGCTCATTCTTGTTCCTAAAACAATGAAATCTTGGCACTGAGGGCTATGAAGAGCATAAACCCAGGACATTTGGAAATAGGCATGTCAGTACAACCATGTCAGTGTGTTCCTGGGTTCAGGTGGTTTTTCTGAGTCCAACTGTTTCAGTTGTCCTGGGGATGAAGTGGTCACCTGCTTTGAGGTGTGTAAATCTGCACAAAAGAGTTCCATAGCAGTGGGTGCCCAGCACACTTCAAACCCAGAAATTCCTGCTTTGTAGGAGATGAACAGTTGGTGCAGTGGACAGGATGTTGACCTGGCACTGGGTAATACGAGCAAGTTACTTCTGCATTTCCAGGCTGTGCTTCCCCTGGGAGCTCCATGGCATGGGAGCTGTCCTCACCCAGTGCACTGAGACAAGGCAGTTCACAGCAGCATGGACACCTCCCAGCAGCTGTCTTTGGCAGGGAAATACAACAGGAGTGGGGTTATTGATCACTGGAAATAATAAAACTAACAAATGGGAAAGGCTTATTCATTACCATGAATGGAAAAAAACCCAGTGTGAGTTCTGAGCTTTTCTTGGAACTTGCTGTCTTGTGACTGTTTGGACAGAAGAGCAATGAGGTTTTTTCTGATTCCTCATGATGTTAAAGCCATTGACCTCAGCTGCAGATAAAAATGGCCAGGAGAGCTTGGGGTACTTCCTGGGGGTGTCACTTTTCTCCGTGATGGTGAAGAGTTGGGTGTGGCTGTAATCACACAAGAGCCACTGCTGTAGCCTCCCAGTTCCCTCTGGCTTTACAGTGCTGGGAAATTGGAAACAATTTCTTGCTTAACTTCCTTGTCTTGAGGCACGCTGGATCCTGCACGCTGGGTGGTTGTTCCCTGGAACAGAAAGCGTTATTTTTCTGCTGCTTCTCCTGTCAGAATTAGGTCATTGGTTTGGATTCTCCATAAAGATTTTCTCAAAACACCCCATTTCTTTTTTTTCTCTTGTGCTCAGACAAGCTTTGTTCTCTTTCACAATTCAGGCCCACATAAAAGCAGGCATCTCCTCCAATCTGTTTGTAAATTATGTAGTTGCAACGATCTGGTTCTTTCCTGAATTGTGCAAGGCTCCCTGGGGAAGTGTCACCCTCCCAAAGGTGACCTGCCAATTTGTCACCCAGGCCTGGGATGGCACAGCCTCTCCACCTGGAACTGCAGAGCTGGCTTCACTGTTCCTGGGACAGGTTTTCAGTGTTTTCTGAAATGCTATTCAGATCTTCCCCATCCAGAGTGGGGACATAAGAATTCTGTTCCCTTTGTAGGCAATCTCTTGCCATCTGGTGTTTCCCAGTGCCTTGTTTCTTGGATTTCAGGCACTGGGAGAAGGGATGTTTTTTTACTTTGCTTTCCAAGGTATTTCTGCAATGTTCTTGTGGGGTTTTTTGTATGGCGATGTGGTTGCGGGTTTTTTTATGGCCAATGATGAGATTTCATGAGTTTCCATTTCTTTATGGTTTCCTTTCCTTGATTCTTCAGAAATTTGGGTGTGTATGACACAGACAAGCAGTTTTCTCTCGGGAAGTACTAAGGGGCAACATTTCTCAGAGGCAGAAGTGCTTGTCTGGCATTGACTCGTACCAGTCTGAAGGAGAGAGCCAGCTCGCAGCCACGGACCTGCATCTGCAATTCCTGGCTGGATCAGATCATGCCCAGCCACCCTTTTAATTTGGGGTGTGCTGAATGGATCTTGATTCGTGACGTTATTAGCAAAGCAGAGCTGCAGGTGGCTGTTGGGAGCTCTCCTGCATGAACCATTTTTAAGTGGCAGAAGGGAGTTAACTGCTTGTGTGTTTATTTGCAGTATGAAGTGAAAGCCCCTGTTCCTTCAGCATGCTTCAGGAATATCTGCAAGCAAATGGCAAAGATGCATGAAGCTATATATGATCTCCTTCCTGAGGAGCAAACTCAGGTGAATGTTATTTTTGAGCTTCATCTCACAGCTCGCTTGCAAATGTGCATGGACTTGGGAACAAGAAAGACTTTATCTGGGGAGAGGGGAATTCTTTTTTGAGTCCTGGTGAAACCCACACGTTAAAGGGCTTGGCAGCAGCCACACAGACAGCTTGGGCTGAGCTGAAGGAAGTATTCCAATGTGTAGGGAGAACGATGAGACACGCAAAAAGAACGGATTTCAGGATTTTGAGCTGCCTTTTGATGTCTAGAGATGGCAATCCAGGAATTAGTGCTGAAATGCCTTGCAAATGGCAACACTTTGGGGTTTGAGTACAGCCCTCTGAGAGGACTATTCTGTAACACTGCTCACAATCAGTGGCTTCCAAAAGTCCCTAAATGTATTATGCACTCGTATTGTACCAGATGTGCTTTTGCAGGATTTTGCTGCAGTCACTGCTACTGCAGAGTTGCAAATCTTAAGGACAGGAAGGACTGATCCAGTCACTGAATACAAGAAGCTGTCATTTCTCTTTCACATTAGATTAAATGGTCCCTTCTAGCACAGGAAAGAGATTTTAATATAAGTTGCTAGATACTTCAGACAACAGAGGAGAAAAGTTCATGTTCCAAAGAATGTGTCCTCTAAGTGCCACCCATAATGAGTGGGTGAGGGTGTCCTGTGTGTTACAGACTGTATGTGACCAGAAGGGTGAGGCCGAAGCACTGGCAGAAGGAGGAATCACACGAGTTGCAAAAACAAAACCAAAAGTCAGGGACTGAGGGTGTTGGCAGTGCATTTCCCCTGTGGAGGCAGTGATGTGAGCATGGGCACAGTTCCTTACTCTGCTGCTGTGGTTTCTTCTAGATGTTGTTTTTACGAATTAACGCAAGCTACAAACTCCACCTGAAGAGGCAGCTGGCCCACCTCAATGTGGTCAATGATGGAGGGCCTCTGAACGGGTGAGTTGGGCCTCTTCTTCAACTGTTTTAATAACCAGGCATTGTCTTTTTGCAAGAAAGTTGTGATTGCAGAATCACAGCTCCATGTTTAGTATGTCCCATTTGGAGCTTTCTTACAGTAAAGGACATGACTTGTGCCATTCCACAGTAACTAGGAGTGCAGTCCACTTGGTAACAGACTGGGAGCTGGACACTGTCCAACTGGAAACCTACTTGTAGGTGTCCTCAGCTCATGGATTGCTTTTTCTCCCTTTGTGTGACAGCAGCAGCCACAGTTTAATTAGCAGGAATTGTGTGATTCCCGAAGCAGTTTTGAAACGTGGATGGTGACTCATGGTGCTGGCAAAGTAAAAATAGGAGAAAGCAGCATTTCATCTGTGCAGTGGGCAGCTCTGCAGGGATGGTTTTTACAGCAGAACTAGATTTTGAAACACAGATTATGCTTACAGAGCCTTTCCCCTTCCCTGCCACAGCCCAACACCCCATCCCCAAACAGGTCAGTGGTACCTCTCCTGAAGAGAGGGTGCCTGGCTGTGCCTGCTGTCCCCCACCTCCCAGGAAAAGCCTCTTGCAGGCTGAATTCTGTTGTCAGTTGGATTGTCCCCTGAAACAGTGGAGTTTTTAATTGTTCTTAATGACCTGGGGGCAGTGTTGGTTTGCAGTGGAGCAAGGGTGAAACTCAGTGGCCTACCCACATGCAAGAAAAGATTGTCTTAGGTTCCAGAAGTCAGAGAAGAAAGTTGATAATGTCTCAAATGTCACTGGAATTAAAATTCTGTCCTTTCCATTTTATTGTTGCTTCTCCTGCTTCTGTGCATTCCATTCCTCCTTGTACTTTGTGCAAGAGTTTATCTGAACTGGTTCTCTGTACTCATGGTGTGTTCACAAGGTGGCTTCCCCTTGCCTTTGGTACTTAGAAAGGTGTTTGTAGCCAAGCTCGTGGAGTATCCACTGCAGCCCCAGCTGACGTGAGAAGCCCCTGGAATGTGCTCGGGTGTCTCTCACTGGGATTTCCAGTCCCGAACACGGTGCTGTTCTGTCTTCATCCTGCGCTGTTGGTTTTGTTCTGTCCTTGTGGGTGGGTGGCCTGGATCCCTTTTGGATTAGGAGGGTTGGGGCAGGTGTTCCTGGTGCCGTGCTGGGGGTGTTTCCCAGCAGTCAGGAGGTCTCAGCTGGCCCAGGACTGTCTGATGGCAGCAGTTTCTTACTTCAGACACAGCTCTCAGGGAGCTGGGGCTGCTTGAGGTGAACATCAAACGCTGGATGGCACTTGCTGCTGTTCCAGCACTCTTCACTGACCAGGCTCTTAACATGGCTTTCTGAGCCTCATTCTGTTTAAACTGCCTTGTTTCGGTAATAATAGTAAAAAATCCAGGCCTGTGAATCCTGGTTAATTTTTTACCATGTAAAATACAGCTTCTGTTCCTGTATCTTGCTAGCAAGAAGCATCATGAGCCCTGACATGTTTCAACAGTGTCTGAGGGATTTTAATTCTGTATAACTGTTACAAACAACACAGCTGTTGTGCTGTTCAGTTGCTTTTTACATTAACCCTAGAATCATAGAATCATTACCCTCCAGAATACAGAGTTAATGTTGGCAATAATTAATATTCTTAGTTGTAATGGCATTGGGGGTTTAAGTCTAGATAAGCCTGGGCTTACAGCAAGAGAATAGAAGTTTTAAATGCCTAATTCCTGCTGAGTTTTCTGAACTCATGGTTTGATCTCCCTTCCCTAGAACTAGTTTTACACCCAGCAGTAATCCTGTTATGGATGATCACTGCTGTAAAATAAACCACATCCATAGCATTGAGTTTCGAACTGATACTTAAAATATCTAATCCAGGCATAGGATTTGAACATGTATTGTAGCAATTGTGTGCCAAAGTCCTCAACAAACCTGTCTGCTTGTCCAGGCACTCCAGGTGATGGGATGGGGTCAGATTCTAATCTTGTGTGTTTCACTGCAGGCTGGTTACTTCAGATGTGGCTTTTACACTGGAAACCTTCAAGCTCTGAAAGGCCTTAACAACTTAGATCTAAACATGGCTGAAATCTGGGAGCAGAAGAGGTGATAATCCACTGGGAGCAGTCACTTGGCTCTGACAACAGACTGACTTTCTTCTAAGCAGCGTGACGACGGTGAGGTGAATACTTGAGCCCAGAGCCCCAGAAAGGGCAGGATTGAGAGTCGGGGAGCTTAGACTCAGAGGGTGCTGCAGGGAGAGATCCTTCCAGTGTCCTTCAGCAAGAAACAAGTGATCAGCTGTCTGTGCAATGTTTTTTCATTCTCTCTGGAAACAGACTCAGGTTTCTTTGGACCAAATCCAAAAGAACACATAGCTGTAACACAGCTGTAGTTGTCTAGAATGCTCTGTATATCTTTATATTAAAAAGATGCTTTGCATTTCTTCTAGTGCAATGAAATTCACATGGTGTCCCACCTTATTTAATGATGGTACAATATAAAAAATCCTGCAGTTGGAACTCTGTAGAAAATGTTTTTCTCTATGAAACTATGCTGTTCTAAAATTTATTTTTTTACAGAACTTTATATAAATAAATGTCTTTTGATTGCTCACATATAGGATTCAGCTTTGTCAGGGAGCAGTCCTGTTCCAGGGGATTTCTCATGACCTAAAATCTGAAGACAGGATTTTCTAAGCAAGGGCCAGTTCCTCAAAGCCATTCCCTGTGGGATGAGAGTGACCTGACCCTCATTAGCCGTGACAGGGTAACACTGGGGAACTGGAAGGTGGGAGAAAGGCTGGTGTAGGGATGGCTGCCTCCAGCTCCCAGCCAGCAAGGACAGGGATACAAAGAACAGGGCAGGAAGAATTTTCAAGTTTTTAGGCTGCTTATAAAAGGCTGCACCATTAAGGAGAGTGCAGCTGCAATCAGTGTATTTCAGAGTTTTTAATACTACCTTTACCAGACTGGAGGCTGCCAGGAGCCAGTACAAGTGCCTGCGTTTCTCACCTCACCCCTCTGTACCTGACCCCGGTCGAGTGCCTAACCCTGAGATGATCATGTCTGATGGAATGGTCTGTGCTGCAGTGTGTGTGTGCCTGTGGTGCCCTCAGCCAGGCATGCTGACCTGGTAGCATAACACGTGTCATTAATTGCCAGACAAAATAAAGCTCTAAAATCACAGTTGTTTTTAAAGACCAACTTCTTTAATGATACATACCAGTGTTATACTAAGCTTATAAAATAAAGTTGTCTGCATGTAAATACAAGAGAAACATTAAGAAATCAATAGTGATCAGGACAGGGATTTCGATTCCTGTACAAATTTAGAAACTCAAGAGAAGATAAATTAACATACATGGCTGTGACAATATGAACATAGGTGTAGTCAACATGATCCATTTATTGAAAAAAGAGGGCAGATCAAGGATTAAGATATTAACAGGTGATCCAGTCTTATATGGGATGTGAAAAAGCAAACACCACACGTGGCTACTGAGGCATTTTTCTCAAGTATTGGATTCTTTGGGCAAGTTTGGAACACGGATGATTCCCACTCTCACGATACGGAAATGGAGGTATTGACAGCCTTACCCCAGTACCTCGACATACAACTGGGATAGGACATCCCACTTGTAGTTTGGGGGGGGTTGAAGAGGGCTACAGGTTGTGAGCACATGAAATACAGGGTTTTAAGAGCCTGTTTAGCAGTAGTGAAACTTTTGGTTTTCAACTGTGCCTTCCTAAAACGTCACAGGAGTTGCCAACCATGTTGTCCCACATGTATTGCTTCACAGCTTTATTTCTGCAGTTACAAGCAATTCAAAACTACTGAATGGTCGAGGCAAGCCTCTGAACTTCTTATCAAAGAAGATCTGTCCATCTTCCCGCAAGACAAACAGTATTGCACTTCAAGGTTATATTAACTGAGTTACAGAATCTCTTTAAGGACTGAAGCATTACTTACGCACATCCATGGTGCTTATGTGGCTGCTTAAAGATAAGCAAGGGAAATTAATTTTAAATTAATACTGCAGGGTACTGTGAAGATGACAAAGCATAGCCCTCTGTGTACTTAGATTTCTAATGCTTAAAAGGTTCTTCCATGACGAGGCTGGTTTGGCACAGCAGCCCAGCCCCGACCGTGCCCTCTCCTGGACTCAGTGGTCCAGGATCCGTAGGTTGCCAGATACGATTTTGTTCTCTAGTAGAGCTCCAGCTGGGATGTCAATCCTGTCACCGTGGTTTGCAATGATGATGACTGTTCCCTGGGGTTACAGAAAAGAAAAGCAAGTGTTCAGAAACCTGCTACCTGTTGACGTGGAAGGAGGGAATAGGTTGTCTGGAGGAGCAGTCAGGTGTCAGCTGTATCACAGCCAGAGCCTGAATGCATTTGGTTGTATCGTTTCTGCATGGACAGCTGGGGGTTTTCTCCCCCCAGAACAAAAGTTTTAAACAAGCAGCAGTGGAATCTCTGTCATTACCATACCAGATCCCATCAGCCTGGTGACTTCTCTGAAGACATGCTTGCTCTAAGGGCTCTTATCATGTCTGCTCGCCTTGAGGTGGAAAAATGTTACCCCCATCCCTGGGTATGTCCCAGGAAGGCCCCTGTTCCAGCTGAACAGCAAATGTGGGGACAGAGGGACAGCTCAGAGCCTGCAGCCTGAGCCTGTGCCAGGTGATTGCAGCCCTACCTTCCACCCCTGTCACCTGCTGAACTGCCCTAGAGAACTGCAGGTGCTGCCAGGACTGGCAAGATCCTAAGGAAGAATTTGAGGGAGAAACTAACTTGCTCAGCTCCACCATTTACTAATAAATTGAGAACCCCAAAATGATACAAAAGGGCCCAAAAAGGGGTGGTAAGGCCAGCCTGGGAAGGGAGGTGGGACTGAGCCAAAGGACAGAGGTGGCAGCAGTGTTTGAACAGAGATGTGAGGTCTGTGGTGCTTTCAAGGTTCATAAATAAACCTCTCTGCCTGGGCCTGCAGTGAGCAGCAGCTCTGGCAGCAACATCCTGCACTCCATCACAAGGGCCACTGTCCAGCCATGGCCTCTGCCATCTTTGGGCCAGTTACCCAGTTCTCAGGAGTGCTCCTATGGCCTCTGTGTACAGGCAGAGGATCAATTCAATACAATTGATCCTCAGGATCAATTGCCAACGAGCAGAGATCACTCATGTTTATTGCAGCAGCATCCCCACTGCAGACTCACCTTTAATGAAACATTCTTCCCAAATGTAACATCACCTGAAACCGTGAGATGATCCAGCTCCAGCATATCTGGAATACTTTCAAACCTCCGCAGGTAATCTTGAACCTTTTGGAAAGAGGAATTAATAGAGACAGTTTTAAAGCCAGCTGTGGATTAAGACAAGCGTGGGGCCTCTTGAATACTCTTCAGGAGCCTTCCTATAACCTACATCTGATCAATACAAAAGTTGCTACTTTGTAATTGTGATTTCTGTCAGAAACAAGTGCGAGGAACAGCAGGGAGGCTGCCCACAAGCTCTGGGCGAGCTCTGGGGAGCACACACAGCCAGCTCCCCTCCCATTGCTCAGCTGAGGGGTACAGGAGCACCCAACATGCACAGTAAATATTTGTATTCTCACAGGCTTTACAAAGAGCAAAAGGGAAGGCCCAGGTGGGCAGAGGTAGATGAAGCAAACCTCACTTCTCACTCATTTATTGCCATGAACACCAGGTGTCATGACAGGAGTTTACCTTTGTGAAGGAGCTTCCCAGTTTGACAAGAGGCACTGTTGGGAATTCGCGCTTCTCGCTCATCGTTAGAGACCCCGCGTTAAGGCTGTACAAATTCGACATCACGAGCAAGAGATCCGAGGTGGTCTTCACAGGCAGGAAACGACTACGAGGTACGTTTATCCCCAGAGAGTTCTCAAAACTCTTGATAGCAGCACCAACTGCAGTCTCCAGCTGGATAACATTCAAGCCTCCATCCAGAGTCTGGAAGAGAAAACTCAGATGAACACAAGGAGCAGGTCCTGGCACTCCGAACCGGAGCCCAACGTCAGTCAGAGCTCTGCCCTCACCCCCAGACCGGCTCTGGGAGGCAGCAGTGCCTGTTACCCACCCAGAAACAAACAGTTTGTTTGGGTCAGTGTCCTCTAAACCCCTGCCAGCTGATTACCTTTGGGTTAACAATGATCTCCATGTCAATGGCGTTCTTCTCTTGCAGCCTTTTAATTGCAGACAGAGCAATCCACAAATTGTTGGTATTGAATATTTTGAATTTTGACACAGACTTGAATTCATCCACGTGTGCTTTTGGGACCTGAGCTATCTCCACCAGCCTCAGCTTATTCTCGTACTGCGTCAGCGTGCCACCCTGCAAGGGGCAAATGAGAGGTTTTAAGCCCTGTTCGTGAGAAGCCAGAGAAATCCTCCCCTCAACACAGGCAGATGCACTGGTCTGTTGGCCAGAGAAACCCAGAGAAAACACATTTCTTGTTTTTAGTAACCAGCTACCAGGTTACTAATTATAGAGGAGCGTGTTTAAAGTACAGTCAGGACCGTCCAACGATCATATTTCAGCTCTCCAAGACAGTTAATTCCTTTAATGAAAGTTGTTGAGAATATTTTGCAAATGCTGCTGTTGTCAAAAATCACCCTCAGCAGTACTTTGTTAGATGATGGAGCAAAAGCTAAATTAAATCTAAGTATTCTTAGAGTGTATTGCTGTGCTTTTTTAGGGCTAAGTCAGAGCTTCCCTAAGGAATACAGAGAAAATCCAAATCCACACTCTCACATACGAAAGAAGAGAGGCAGAGCACAGTTGCAGGACAAATTACTGCAGGCTACAAGTATTTGATACATGTTACAAACCTCTGAGAAATGTCACTCCTGGACTTCGCATAAAGCCAGGGGTTAGGGCAGGAGCAGATGGGCAGCTGTGCCACACAGAGCTGTGCAGTGCAGGGTTGGGAAGTGGCTTAGGCAGCTTTCTCTGAGACACAACTGCTGCATCCCAGCCCTCAGTGTGGATTTCAAGCTTCCACCTTCAAGCTTCCACCCCTGTGCACGTGACAGTTTGGAGAAGGTGCAGAGGTTGTGACCTGCACCCTGCACAAATCACTCGTGCTTCCAGTCCCGCCCAGACTGTCCTTGTCTGCTGCTGCCCAGAACACAGATCAAATCCGCTCCATGAATTAGAACTTCTTAAACTTGCTGATTTTGTGCATCCCAAATTAGATCCCAGCTGATGTGTTAAATGGTGCCTAAAATAGCTATGAGGAGACTGGATGCATGTCTGAATCCATGGATTCAGAGGAGGCTGGACATGGCCACCAACACACTCAGACTCTCGCCCATCTCCCTTTACCTTCACATCCGCCCGGGTTTTTTTGTGACTTCCATGACGAACTCGCAGCGTTTTCCATTGGGTGGGTTCATAAGGTGGTTAAGAATGTAAAGGTCCACAGTGGCACCCAAATTATCTATATTGGACACAAAAATATATTCCTTCCCCTCTGCGATGAGGTTGTCCAGCAGACCAGAGTTGTAGAAGCTGGCGTAGATGTCTCCATGGCCTGGAGGGTACCAGCACTCCGTGTTCTCTCCTGAGTAAGAGACATCCTTGGCTATTGGCAGCAGAGTTTCCTTGTTAATTCTGGGATACCTGTGAGGACAATGGGTCTTGTTACATTCTCACCAGTGTCAGACTAGCACAAAGAAAAAATGCTACAGTAAAGGTGCAACTCCATGGGCTTTTGGAGGTGTGCTTTTCCTGAGTACTCTGAACTGGAAGACCCACCCAAATTCTGAGCTGTCACTGAGAAGCTACAGAATGTAGTCTATCTACTCAGGGATTTAAAGCTGCAGTTCTCAGACCACACTGCAAATCAACTTTCTTCTGACAGGCAGGTTCAGAGCATATCAAACACACCTCTGACCCCAGCAGCCACCTGGATTAGAGTTTGTTCTTCATAAGGAACCATGGCCTGTCTCCCTCCAGAGCCCAAGGACACTAAAAGCAAATTCAGGAATCAAGTGGCCAGCATCCAGTACACCACTATTTGTACATCCCTTAGAAACTGGGGCCCACAGACCCCCCCTCTCAGTTTGAATACATTGCCCTTGACTCTGCCAAACACCCTGATGTTTCAGTCTCTCCACGAGGCCCAAAAGAGACTGAACACAGGTACAGAAGACACTGTTGCTGCCCCAGCACCTCAAACTGAAGTCCACCCCATTTGGAATATGGAGAAACAAGCCAGTTTTTCCTTCTACCCCAAGTGGAGAAGTCTTTTGATACCTGCTTTGATTAAAAGTATATATCTTCACACGGCTGTGACTGTATTTCTGCAGGATTTTCTTTGTGTCGTCATCCGTGTTGAAGGAATTCATGAGAACCAGAGGGACATCGGTGTTGTAGGATTTGTTTAAATGCTGAGATGGGAAATAAATGGTAAATTCAGCATGTATTACTAGCTTTAACTCGTGACACCTGAGATTTTGGAGAAAGAAATTAAGTAAAACAGACTGGAAATAATGAATCGTGAGAGAAAAAAGAGATGTACTTATGCTGACAGAAAGGATAATATATTAGGTAAAGGAAAATAAATCCTTGTTAGTTGTAAAGATAAGACCCACATTAATTAATGTATCTTTAATTAGTGAATCTTTGTTTTTAGACTGCACTGAGATCTAAAATCTGAAACCACAATGCCACAAAATGATCATTTTAAGTTTTAGCTACCTATGATTACAAAAGGCATGTTTTCCATCAAATTGTTGCAGCCTGTCAAGGTGACATTTCCACACTGTCTCTGCACAGGAAGCACTTCCAAGCCTTCTTGGCAGGCTGAGAGAAGGACAGTTGTATCAAGAGCACATAATAAATGAAACGTCACCATGTTAATTATTTGGGAATCTATAGAATGGAGCTGAAATACACAAGAGCATTTCCACGTGCACAACAAAGGCAAAAAAAAATTGGAGGCCATAGCAGTGTTCCACCAAAAATAGAATGTGCAAGGGGGGAAAAAACCTTGAGTGAGGTTTAAGCTTTGTGTATCAGCTCGCCCTCGTCCACTGGAGCGTTTGAGATCATTACACTTTGGTGGAGTCAGAGACTTCCACAGTGATGTTTTGGAGAAAGGGCTGCATCAGTTGGATGCAAATTTGAGTTTGCCATAGAACCATCTAACACACACGGCAGAGTCACTCCTAACAACATCACACTAAGGGCAAAAATTGTTGGCACTCCAGAAACCATGGGCCAGGCACACCCCACTTCCTACTCTAATAACTGACGTCATTATCTGCTGTAAGATGAACATTCAGCATTAAAAACATAAGCTGAAATGTCCTCTCCCAACACCAGCAGCTGTTATTTTCTTTTGCTCTTCTTTCTTCAGAGGAAAATGCCAGCAATCTCTTCCAGCACAAGAGTTTAAATTCATCAAGGAACTTGGAGCTGCTGTGAAAAGCTTTGTTTCTAACGCACATAAAAAAACCCCTTTTTGAAAAGATGAACTTGCAGCTGGAGGAGTCGGAAACAAGCCCAGGAGTTACCCAGGCCAGACAAGCTCTACAGTGTGACTGCTTGTGTTCCTGGACACGATCCCCCCATCCAGGCTGGTGTGCACAGGCTGGATCACACTTGTGCTAACACATGTGGGGGGCACAGAGTTCAGTCGCTGACTGCACCGTCCCTTTCGTGTCTATTCTTCCCAAAGGAATTCTCTGCTTCACCCAGCACTGTGACCAGACCTCGTCTCCCCCTCCTCTTCCTTTTGGCAAGCCTCCACTTGATCCCTCTTAACAAGTCATGCAGGAGCAGCTCAGTGTGTGTTGCTTCCACCAACGCAGTGAGAAAAGCTCATCAAAGGTTACCTCAATCTGCTGCACGGTCAGGTCCAGGAAGGTGTTCGTTCCGCACCCCGATGAGGCTCTTGGGGCCTTTACAGCCCATGCTTGTGCCCAAGCCACCATTGAGCTCACAACCACCAGCTTGTTCAAGACAGAAGCAATGTTATCAGGCAGGCCTCTGGCTTGATCTTCATAGGGCTGGATCTGGAAAACAAACGAACAAAAAAAAGGAACCCAAAAAAACCAGCAGTCAGATATGCGGAAAGAAATTGCCTTCTCCTAAAAACTTTCAAAACTTAAAATCTGGTGATAAAACCCACAATTATTCATCTGCTTATGACACTAAAGAACATCTGCAACATGAGTCTACAATAATTGATTTGTTATGATCCAAATAACCCGGTTTGTACCACAATAACCTCTTTCTCAGGAGGTTCCAGAGACTTTGTGACACCAGTCACCATTAGCTTCATTCAGACGAGAAGAAGTCAGGCCAGTTACGCCACTTGTCACAACCCTGTTCCTGCCCTGCAGAAGGGGAGGGGTTTCCTTGGGAACCCTCTAACTTGCTGCCCATATGATGGCCCTCCCCCCTTCAGTCAGGTCACAATTTAAGAACCAGGCTCTACATGCAAGGCATATAACTTTCCTTCCCTGAGCAGCTTAAACTTTAAACTCACAGATTTCTTTTTTTTTTTTTTTAGCTCTGAGGTTGTCAAAGGCAACATTCTTGGCAAAATGCTGGTTCTTTAAACTCAGTCTAAACTGATTCTTATTCCAACCACTAGTCTGATACAATTCATTTCTCCCGACAGCATGACACAGAGTGGAGGGAAGTTCCTAGCTCTTATTCTGCTGTTTTCAGGATGTGGTCATCCAACTCACATAAACCTTACAGGAAGTCTTCTACCTCAATGACAGCTGTTTAAGTTTAAACCTACAGGTTTAAGAACAGAGTCTGGCTACCTGTGGGGCTAGTGATAGAGAGCAAAATCAGGCTCATACTGACAGTGTGCCTCACATTAGGTACTGCTGTCCCCTAATTCAAAGCACCTAAGTCAAAGAAAAATGTAACAATGCCACAGTAAGAATCATGCCAAAACTGTTAGAGCAGAATCAATACAATTATCCTTTAGCCTGCCCTCATAGAGATTTTCTTTTGAAGGAAAGCCCTGGTGTTCCAGTGCTGTAGCATTCTAGCTGCTAGAAAATGATTTTAATTCTGATAAGGGGTGTGTAAGATCCACAGCCGGTTTCCAAAAACAAATACATACAGAGTAGTTTTCAGAGCTGTGTTTGCTTTGGGCAAGGGCTGGGGTTCAAATGGAAATTCACACTGCACTGGAACAAGAGTCCTGTTTCTTACTGGGATGTGTGGGGGCAGAGAGGACGGCTTGTGCAATTCCAGCATTCCAGGACACCACGGGCAGCAGATTTGGGCAGATCCCTCACATTAGGGAAATTCTGCCCTGTGGGATCTGGAAAGCTTATAGGATGTATTTCAAGATAAGATGACTCCACGTGGAGTTCTTGTGGCTTGGACAGAAAGCAGCACCACAATCACTGCCATTTCATGAGGACATAGGCAGGAGCTTCCTTCCAAAGTTCCAGGAACTTTTCCAAACCCTTAGAAGGTTTGGAACCCAGGAACAGAAGTGCACAAAAAGCGGACTCTTGCTGTGCTTTGTCAACAAGAGAGATCGTGTTCAGGCTGAAACACCCCGAAAAACAACTGCTCTTCTCATTAACAACGAGGTGATAAATCCTGGGTTTAATGTCTTGGAGGTCCATCAGGAAGCTCAATGAACATTCTGCTACCAGCAGGATCTACAGAGATTTACACCCAGATTTACTGCTTCCCATCCACTCCAAGGTCAATAACATCTTGCATTAGACTGTACATGGATTGAAAACATTTCGTCTTGAGCTTTAGCTGGGTGGGATGTGAGTCACATCCATGATGTTCCGACACTGTCTGAACATCCAAAAAAATTATCTCAACTTTCAAGTCTCACTATGTTCTTCTTGCATCACTCACAAAAAGCAGAAGGTCTGACACCCAGTTCAGGGCCAAACTGCCTCAAAAATAATTTGCTTTTGCTGAAGTGCCAACTACCTTTTGATGCTTTCGCTATCATGCCTGAAACCAGCTTTGCAGAAAGCTCTAAGTCCTGAAGAAGGAAACAGTTCCACCGAGGGCTCAGTTCACTGGATGTTGCATCAGTTTACAACACAAAATTTATGACTCAGCCTCACTAAATGTTTCAGTTTCTTCTGGCACAGGCATTGGAAACGTCAGCTTGGCAATAAAGCCCTGGGATCTTGAAGGGTCTTTAATTCAGAGAATAACAAATGACAAAAAGTCAAGTTCCAGCAGGAACTTTGCAGCACCAGGACCGCTG
The DNA here is from genome assembly GCA_014706295.1 of Lycocorax pyrrhopterus obiensis. Lineage (NCBI taxonomy): Eukaryota > Metazoa > Chordata > Aves > Passeriformes > Paradisaeidae > Lycocorax > Lycocorax pyrrhopterus. The sequence continues at coordinate 4,940,457 of JACSVZ010000004.1, forward strand.
GATGCCAGTGCTATCAATCCAACAGTTCCAGCCATGTGCAGGCACTAATATGCACAACTACCTCATCACCTACACGCTTACACACAACTGCAGAAGTGCTCCACAGTAATAAAAACCAGTTCTTGCTCTGAGGGTTTGGAACAGTGGGCTTGATAAGTAAGTGCTGATGAGGAAATTCTTCAGGAAAAAACGGGCAGGAATGACATGTCTTACAGATGCATGGCTGCAGTGTTACTTGCTTGAGACACGTCTGGCAGCCCTGCTTTGGGACTGTTCTAAGATGACATTTGCAGCTTCTTTTGTTTTGCAGCCAACGTCACAGAAGTGATTTCTCGGAACAGTCTGGATGAGGCAACATTGGGAGTTTGACTAACAGATTCCAGAAGCCTACTCCTACTGCAGGGAGGCTTGCAAGAGTTTGTCAGAGACAGACAAAATGAGCATCAGGGCTGTCACCGTGGGTAGACAGGAAAGGAGGACGCCCCTATTAGTTAACATGTACTTACAGTTCAAGGAAATATTTACTCAGCACCAAGGGACAGTTCTAGAAATAGCACCCAAGGAAGAGGTCTCTGCCCTCGTGAGACCCCACCTGCAGTGCTGCACTCAGATCTCGAGTCCTCAGCACAGGAAATCTGTGGACCTGTTAGAGCAGTGCAGAGGAGAGCCACGAAGGTGATCAGAGAGAGAGCACCCCTCCTGTGAGGTCAGGGTGAGAGAGCTGGGGGTGGTCAGCCTTGAGAAGAGGAGGCTTTGGGGAGACTCTCCAGCAGCCTTCCAGCACCTAGACGGGGCTTACAGAGGAAGAGAGACTTCTTACACAGGCTGACAGGGAGAGGACAAGGGAAATAGTTTCAAACTACAAGATGAGAGATTTATCAGATCTTAGTAGTTCTTTACTCTGAGGGTGGTAAAGCAGAGGAACAGGTCAGCCAGAGAAGCTGTGGCTGCCCCACCCCTGGAGGTGTCAAGGCCAGGCTGGATAGGGCTTGGAGCAACCTGGGCTAGTGAAAGGTGTCCCCGCCCATGGCAGGGGGTTGGAATGAGGTGGTTTTTAAGGTCCCTTCCAACCCAACCCATTCCATTATTCCATGGTTCTATGAACTGACATTGTATCACGAACAACCCATGAAGTAACTTTGTTGTCCTTGGTAGGACGGTCCAGGCTTGGTCTTTGCTGCTTTACCCTGGATTTGGAGCAGGGTTTTCTTCTCCTAAGGTCAACAACAGGTGCTTCTCTCCAGAGCACGAAACCAAGTCCAGTTTCTTTCCTGGAGCAGAATTCCCTTCTCCACAGGCACTTGAGGAGCAACTCTGTCAACACAGCGACCAACTCTCCTTGGCAAAGGTAAATCTCCCCCACCAGTGCATCGCTGCTGTCTGAGGGTGGCCTGACAAATCCATTGATGTGACATAAGGAAAGATTTAGGAGAGGTTTGGGAGCATAACAAATGAATCCCCCATCGAGTCAACTCTACATTCCTTGGATCTAGCAAGCAATCACAATAAGCCCCTTGGATTACTTGAGACAAATGCCTGTCTGCACAACAAATCACCGCAGATTGCTTATGACAGCCAAATGAGACGTCCTTTCAGAACATCACCAGCAACTCTCACAGCTCTGGAGCACATTATACAGCAGGAGTTAAGAAATCCTAAAAAACCACATCACCTCTTTTGGGTCTCCTTTCACAGGATAAGGACAAGTGGACTTCTAACCTGTTCTTCCAGGGCAGCTTGGCCAAATTGTTTGCTACAAGGCATTAGAGCTTTTGTGTTGTCTTTGACATTCCAGGTTACTAAAGGATTATATCCATAGACTGTGGTAATCCCTGAATATTTAGAAAATACACACACGGCTCTCCAAACACCAGACATCTGCCCCGTGGTGCTGCACATCTGCCATTCCCGTGGATTTTTGAACAATTTCCTTTGATGAGCAGGTTTATTCCAATGGAAATTGACAAATGAGAACGGCTCCCATTCCCTCTCCACGGCTGTGCAGTTTTGTAGCTTAACATTTTTATCCAAGACAAAACATGCAGTCAGGCCTCTTTGGACATCACACAAACACACATAAATGTTGAAAGATAAATAGGCTGGATGCACACAAGTGCACACACACACACTCACACACACACACTCACTGAAATCTCTGCTAAAAATCTGCCTCTGAAACGAATACATATTTTTTAAATTAACATTTTTTAGAGACACTTAACTGCATCTTCAGAGCAGAGAACACATTATTTTGTAGGCGTTTTCGGCAGCACAATACCAACCCCTATTTTTAACTATTGACTAATTACCAGTAGATCTTAATTATATGGTGTGTGGAGGCACTAATAAGTTTACAAATCTGCCAACAACACTAAACACATATGTCTTTGCAAGCATTAGCCTCTCTCTCTTATTTTTTAAAACCTTTTCTCTTTTTGCCCCCTCTAATTTGGCAGCAGAAGATCCTGGAAAAGGCTGTAATTGTGGCTGATTAGAAGGCGAGCATCTAAACACCCATCCTTGTGGAGAAAAGAATGGCTCAGAGCACGAGGAGGAATGAAAAGAGAAGCCAGCAGAGCCTGGAGAATTTGGATTTTCAGCAGGGTGAGAGAAGGGTTGCCTTTGGAGGAGTTAACTTTGTCTTCTCTGCAAGATTCGTGGAGCCATGTGCAGGTTTATTTAATAACTTTGTTTAGGAAACAGTGGCTTGGAGCAACCCTGGTCTATGGAAGCTTCCCTGCCCATGGCAGGGGGTTGGAATGAGATGATCTTCAAGGTCCTTTCCAAGCAAACCATTTTGTGATTCTATGACACATTCTCTGAGAAGAAGGATGGTGTTATTTTATGCATTTAGGTTTAATATTCTTGTGCAAAAAGTAACTCGGCAGGAGCTGCCCCTGTGTTCTGCTTTGCTGGGTTATGGCACAATGCAGCCAAATCCACCCCAGAGGGATTTTCTGACAGGGTTTGTCCCTCTTGTTCAAGAATTTTGACAAAGTTTTTGCATTCTCAGCTCCTCAGAGATTTTTTACACAGCGACTGGACTCCCACATCTACCAAAATACCTTTCAGACCCAGACCCCACAAAGCTGCCCACCCCTGCAGGCTCTTTCAACAGCCTTGAGCGGAGCGAAGTTTGAGACTTGGGATGCTCCTCTTGTGCAGGGTCTGTCACGGGGCAGGGGGCTGTAGGTCTGCAATGCTCCCATTAAATCCACTTCTGGCTGAAGTTTGCCCAGTGCCAGAGAGAGGATTCATGGAGATCCAGGAGGCAAAGAGGTCGCTGCAGTCAACTGACCCTCTGGAAGTCACAAACTTCCATAGTCTCCTTCAAAATTTGGTCAAGAGGGAATGGCTTTAAACTGCCAGAGGGCAGGGGTAGATGGGATATTGGGAAGGAATTCTTGGTTCTGAGGGTGGGGAGGCTCTGGCACAGGTTCCCCAGAGAAGCTGTGGCTGCTCCTGGATCCCTGGAAGTGTCCAAGGCCAGGTTGGATGGGACTTGGAGCCATCTGGGATAGTGGAAGGTGTCCCTGCCCATGGCAGGGCTGGAAGGGGATGATCTTTATGTTCTCATCCAGCCTGAACCATTCTGGGATTTTATGGTTGAACTCAAGTGCTGTCAACTACAGAACTGAACATCTAAAATCTGATGGCAAAGACTTCCACGTGCTCTTCCATCAGTTGAGTTTCTGACAAAAAGGAGCATCGCCCTAAAATCACCCTCAGCAGAAGCCTCTGCACACCCAACAGCACTTACTCCAAGAGGTGATCACTTGTGAACAGTTTGATGTTGCTTTAGAAGCTATTTAGAGGCTATTCAAAATATCAAAGAGTTATTAGAAGAAATAAATTATAGTGGAATTGTACAGGCTGATTCTTAATATAAATGATTCCAGTAATTTGACAAGAAGGAAAATTAATCTTCTCTTTCCAAGTGCAAGTATAACCAAAGGGTGAAGAATGTCCACATTCTTGGAATAAACACTGGGGACACTTTATGTCTGTGTCCAAGCTGCTGCTGATCTCCTGAATGATTTGCCATGGAATCACTGGATAAACTTGAGTTTTATGACTCCATAAATGAGAGCAGGTGTCTCCTTTGCACATCCATATTTCTAAATGCAGAAGGGTATTTCTGTCTGGGATGATTCAGTGTTTATATTTACACGGTGGAGGAGAGGAGATTATTGTCATTTGCATTGATGAAGGAGGTAGTTGTCACCTCCCAGTTTTTCCATATTGAATCTTTGTTAGCAAATAACATGTCTTGAGTAAAATGAGAGCAGGAGATAATTTAAATGGGTGCCACACTTAGCCCTGGCAATGAAATTACAAAAGTGAATCAACATGAAAGCAGAATCATTTTTTTTTTTCTCAATAATTTAGGTAATTATGGACAAGGCAGGCATCAGTTTTCCCTGCAAAGAAACTGAACCAGTTACTCTGGTGTCTTAGGGCAAAACTTCAGCTCGTTAATTAACAGATTTAGAAATATTGTGTGCGCTGGCAGATGGAAGAAATGATAAGAGCACTTGGCAAAGCTGGAAATGCTGGTGATTGCACAGATCAGAAAGCACAGAGTGTGCCTGAACCAGGAACTTCAGAATAGCCAGACTTAATTCTGAGATGCTGTCTGAAACAGCCACGTGATAATTTTTGCCATAGAGATGAGAGACTTTCAGCATCCATTTCAAGCTGGGCAAATCTCATCCATCCCCTGAGTTTATTAAATGACCTGTGCAAAGCCAAAATTAATCAAAAGCATTTAAAAACAGAGAAGGGGAATTGGTGATGCTTTTAATATGGTGGGAGAATAAAAGGAAGAAAGAAATAGAGTGTTTGTTATCCCACAAAAAGAGTTTTGCTCCATTATGGAATAAAGAGTGTTTGTGCCCCATCTCCTTACACCTAATGCCAAGTGGCAAAGGCAGGTGAAGGGATCTCCCCAAAACAGGTAAAAAATCCATGTTGCTGCCCAAAACCAGAGCCTGTTTCTGCCAAGAGGAGCTGAGTCAGGAGAGGACAAAGTCATGGGTTGGGAAGATCCCTGGCACGGGATTGGAATTAGATAATTTTTAAGGTCTCTTCCAACCCAAACCATTCTGGGACTCTACGTTCCCGCTCAGGACCAAAGTGGTACAAAGGGTGGTTGAAGTGGAGCAAAGCATGGGGAGAAGACAAGGGCTGCAAAGGTGTCACCAACACAGAATTAGAGAATATCCAGAGATGGAAGGGACCCACAAGGTTAATCAAAATCCAGCTCCTGGTCCTGCACAGGACAACTCCAAGGTTCATGCCATAAACAACAGGAATAAAATGGAAATGGAAATTCTGTCCTCAGGATGAAAAAGGAGAAGAAAAGCAAGGAGACCTGGTGTGCACAGAGCTTTAGGTCCATGGAGGATGTCAGAAGGTCAGTAGGGAATCAGGGGAAGGTGATTTCTCTGCAGTACTTGTCTAGAGGAAGGACCAAGAAAAGAAGAAGTAAAGACACCAAGGTGTAGCAGCCCACATTGGAAAGAAGCAATGCTTGGGCTGATGCTTCAGCCAGAGGGAGATGGAAGAAGCTGCAGTCCCCACTCACCTTTTCCTTGACTTTTTTCCAGGGGGAAACCCAGGTATGTTTGGATTTGTGCATCATCCTGTCTTTATTTGGTTTGATATAAAAGGTCATGCATTTAATTAATAATTCTGGCATTTAATTACCAATTCTGTCGTGACAGTGTTGAATACAAGGAAATATTCTGTTATGTTCATAGCTTTGGGGGAGGTTTACAGCATCATGAGACCCCACTTGAGGTGCTGTTTCCAGCTCTGGGGCCTCCAACATAAGAAGGACATGGACCTGTTGGACTGAGTCCAGAGGATGCCATGGAGATGCTCCAAGGGCTGGGGCCCCTATGCTCTGGAGCCAGGCTGGGAGAGCTGGGGGTGTTCACCTGGAGAAAAGAAGGATCCAGGGAGACCTCAGAGCCCCTTCCAGTGCCTAAAGGGGCCTCCAGGAGAGCTGGAGAGGGACTTGGGACAAGGGATGGAGGGACAGGACAAGGGAGAATGGCTTTAAATGTCAGAGGGCAGAGATAGATGGGATATTGGGAAGAAATTGTTCCCTGTGAGGGTGGGGAGGCCCTGGCACAGGTTGCCCAGAGAAGCTGTGGCTGCCCCTGGATCCCTGGAAGTGTCCAAGGTCAGATTGGACGGGGCCTTGGAGCAACCTGGGATAGTGGAAGGTGTCCCTGCCCATGGCAGGGGTGAAATGAGATGAACTTTTAGATCCCTTCCTACCCAAAACCGCTCTGGGATTCCATGATTATCAGTTCTAAAAAAGTAAGCACCAGGGACTGTGGGAAGGGGAATAATTAACAGGGAATATACCTTACCTAGTTAAGGTGTGAATTCCAGCTCCACTTCTCCCACGGTCCACAGCTCTACACTGGCTTTTCCAGTGACCCAGAAGAACAGAAAAACTGGATGTTACACACACTTCCCCATTGGCACAGGGGCCAACCTTCACCCTGTTTGGAAGGGGAAGCATTGCCTGATAAGTTATTTCTCACTGAGCTTTGAAGAGCAGCGTGGCACACTGACAACAGCAGCCAGCTACTCTATGAGATACATCCCTGCCCTTCAGAGCCAATTAAATCACCGGAATCCCAGGGGGAGAAGTAGGAAATGCTGTGTAGTCGCTTTTCCTAAATCCCAGCTTGGAAAAGCACCAAGCAAGTCCATCAAACTGGGGCCTGAGCTGTTAATGCTTTTCCAAGGGGAGAAACAACAGTTCCCTGCACTGCTCACCACTTTCTCTGGCTGATGAAGTAGGGCTGGTCCTTCCTGCTGGGTAACCAGTTCCTCGAGGAGTGGGACTGAGGAGATTATCCCATGTTTGGTTTAATGGGAAACCTGCAAGTACTTCCAGAAAAGGCAGGCAGGATGGAAATCTTGCAGTCACCCTCTCCTGCCCATCCGCAGTCCCTGGGTGGCCCAGGACCACACATCCAATGTCACCGGTTCAGCTGATGCCATCGAAAACGTGCCCCACAAAGGCATTTTTGGGGAAGCAGAGAGAGCAGACAGGTTCCCTTTGATGCTCAGTAATAAATGAAAACAGCTGCAGCTCTCAGGAGATTAAAGGGAGCCTGAGGAGAGCTGAATAAACCCTGTCACCACAGGTAAGATCTAGATAACAGGAACGATGAAGTTCGCTAATGCACATCTCAAGACCATACAAATTCTTAAATCTGTCAGGAGGTGTAAAGTGATTTAAATGTAACATTTCTGTCCAATAGACACAAGTTTGGGATTCATGTAATTCCATATTTAGTGAAGAATTGTTATCCAGTTTTTATCATGCAACACCTGAGGACCTGAACATGTTTCAGGGACTTGTAAGGAACTGGGAGTGGAAGTGAAGCACCTGGTCCATCTGTGAGAACAAACCACGTTCAGTTGTTTAAAGGCCAGGCTGGATGAGGCTCTGAACAACCTGGTCTAGTGGGAGATTCCCAACCCATGGCAGGGAGTGGTTCAAGATGGTCTTTAAGGTCCCTTCCAACTCAAAACATCCTGTGATTCCATGATTTTACGATCAGTAAGGACTAACACTATTGACAGTCACTGGTAACACTTAAGAGTCAATTGCATTGCTAAAATGAAAACTCAAAAATGAAGCCCTCATATCAAAAAGAAGGGATGGAACTGCAAAGCTTCACCAAACATTCCTCACCCTCTCTTAGGGGCAGTTCTTATGATGGCTGTGAACTGGCTTTTCAATACAGAACATCTGGGACATTCTGCACCTTTCCTAGAGAGCCCAGTGTCACCAGGTGGTGGGTGAGAGCTGGACATGCCCTGGCCATGTGCTCTCACATCCCAGAAACTCCCCATGCCCTGGGCTGATCCCCCAGCATGGGCAGCAGGAGGGGGGGGATTCTGCCCCTGTGCCCCACTCAGGTGAGACCCCACCTGCAGAGCTGCCTCCAGCACTGGGGTCCAGCAGCAGAAGGACATGGAGCTGCTGGAGAGAGTCCAGAGGAGGCCATGGAGATGCTCCAAGGGCTGGA